>OW052087.1:5000-7500 GCA_932526535.1 Caradrina clavipalpis
CGGCGCAGCCCATTGACTGCAAAGTCGCGCTGCGCAGAACGTCCGTTGGGGCGGCGGGAGGATCGCCGGGAACGTCCCAAAAGCAGCCCCAAAAGCCCACCGACCGGGTCACCGAAGCACGGAACTGCCTGCTCCGTGCGAAGTCACACTTGGGTGACTCACGGAACCTTCGGGCTGATCTCAAAGCCGGGATCACCCAGGCCGTGGAGCGGCTGTATCAACTGGTGAAGGAAGAGGCGGCTGCTGCCGCTTCGACAAAAGGGGTGGTGGTCGAAGCGGCCGCTAGTAAAGCGACTCCCCCCCCGGAAACCTCTCCAGCTGTCGACTCGCTGCTCGCTTCACTAGCGGAGCATAGCGCGTTGGTGAAGGAGAGCGGCGAGGAAATGAGGAGACTCCGGGCGACGATGGAGGGACAGCAGGAACGTGCCGAAAAGCCGGCAACTTACGCGAGCGCTGCGGCCGGCAAGCAGTATGTGCCGCCGCCGCCGCTGCACTCGCTCATAGTGAGCTCCGACGACGGCAATGATACCAGCAGTGCCGTCGTCGATAAAATTAGAATCGCGGTGGACGCCAGGGAGACGGGCATCCGGGTCGACAAGGTCCGGAAGACCAGAGACCAGAAGGTCGTCGTGGGGTGCCGGACCCGGAGTGAGCTAGAGGCTGTCAAGAACAGACTGGGGGGCTCGACGGCAGGGTTAAAGGTGGAGGAGGCCGTCAACAGGGATCCCCTGGTGATGCTAGCGGACGTGTTATCTTACAACACGGACGACGACGTCGCCAGGGCGATCCTGAAACAAAATCAGCACCTCCTGGGCGAGCTCAAGAAGGACGAGGTGAGGGTCGCCGTAAAGTACCGGAAGCGAGCACGAAACCCTCTCGAGTGCCATGTGGTCTTGCAGGTCTCCCCCCCGGTATGGCAGATCCTGACCAAGGCAGGCCGTGCACACATCGACCTGCAAAGGGTGAGGGTCTATGACCAGACTCCCCTTGTGCAGTGCACGAAATGCCTTGGTTTCGGCCACGGCCGGAAACACTGCACCGGGGCGGAGGACCTCTGCTCGCATTGCGGCGACCCTCATCTGAGAGCGGAATGCCCTTCGCACCTAGCCGGGGAGCCCCCCAAATGCTGTAATTGCAAGAAAGCCGGACATGACAATCTAGCTCACAACGGGTTTAGCCGAGATTGCCCGTTGCGCAGACGGTGGGACGCAATAGCGCGGTCCACCGTCGCGTACTGCTAAAGGCGCCACCGCGATTAGCGCGTCCACATCAGTTCCCACCTGGGAGAAAACTCCGAACAGGGCAATTGTGCAGCCGCCAGAGATCATACCGTGTTCTAGCCACGTTTATAAAGCCGCGCGCGCAATTTTTGACCTCAACCTGGCAGAGAGCTGGGAGATAGGTCGGGGTGCGACGGCCTCGGGCCACACCGCCGCTACCTTCAACGTGAAGCTGCAGGAAGGTGAGCGAACACACACACAGCGGACGACGAGGCTTTCAAAGAAGGCTAACTGGAGCCAGCTTCATGAGAAACTGGCCCAGTTAATGAAGATTAACACAGCAGCCCGTCGGACGAAACACAAATCAGGAACACTCAACTACTCCAAAACACTATAAACACATACACAAACAACATACACATAACATGCACTGAACACATTCCACTCACCAAAACACACACATCGCTCACCTTGCGTTGCGTTGCGGTCCGGGGCTAGCTGCCCCGAAGACCGAGTCTGCCGCCAGGAGAAAGTGACAGCGTCGCGCGGCCCCTCCCAAAAAGGCCGGGGTAATCACAAGTCCTGCATAAAAAAGGAGTAACATCTTGGGGAAACTGTGGGGAGCACGAGGAGCGGGGAGGTACATTGTAGCCTCAACCTCAATTTACACATTTATTATTTATTTACTACAAACACACTACCAACCTTGGCCAAAAGAAGGGCTCAGGGCAGCGCAATATATTAGCAATCGCTAAGGGTTTGCGCCACCCCTGAGAAGGAACGCGTCGGCTAAAATATATAATATATATAGTAAACTACACACATACATAAACATACACAATAGCCAATATTCTTAAAAAACACATCTAAACACACGAAATATTATTTATAAATTATCTATTTATGTTTAAAAGGAAGGCACACAGATGGGCTCAAGGTAGCGCAAAAATATTGAGTTACATCAAGAGTTGCGCGACCCTTGAGCAAGAAAAGTAAAGTAACAGTACACATGTAAAAGACATACAATTATAACAATAGTATAAAAAATGGCTACATTATTAATAGAAAGTATTATATAAATTATAAATGTGGCGCAAAAATACACACATACATACATTACATATATAACCATAAATATAGAAACCAGTCACAGAAACAAACTAATAGTGAGCAAACGATAAACAAATAAAAGTTTAATAATGAACCGAACAAAAACAAAACCGCAAACAGATACACAAACATTATATATTTATACAAATAGAAACTGTAGACACAAACCA